>WBMZ01010489.1:0-33175 GCA_013400975.1 Atrichornis clamosus
TCCCTGCGGGCCGCCTGCCGGCTCCGGCCCGCCGGGCCTGGCCGGGAGGGCACAGGGAGGGAGAGCGGGCGGAGGCGGCGGCGTCTGGGGGCTGCCGGCGTGGGCGGAGAGGCCGTTGCGGGAGGGAAGGGCCGCGGCCGAGTCACCGCCGCTCTGTCCGCCGGGGCTGGCCCCGCTCCTGGCCCGGCCCACGCTCCGCGGCTGCTGCGGCCTCTTCGCATGTACTTCCTCGGCAGCGTAGTTGGAGGGGATGCTTTGCTCTAAGGGCAGTGGGACACGCGTGTGTCTTAAATGCCGGCTGGCTGGGGAAGGAAAAAACACGTGCTTTTTGTTAAGGTGCAGGGACGCGTTACTACGTCTCGGTGCTGCCTGCCTTGCTCTCGGCGTAGCTTGGGTGTGAAGTGTTGTCGCTAGTTATGCGCTTCTTCTCTTTAAGAAAGTACAAGAGGTTATTTTCTTAGTCTGTATCAGGAAGGGAACGTGAATTTGCCTTTTTCCAAGTGGCTTTGAAAGCTTAGGAAAACGAAGAGGAAGCGCAACGTGTGGTACTGATTAATAATGAAGATAATTTGGCAGTTTGAATATCTCTGAGTGGTGAAGTCTAATGGCATGAAACAGCTGATAACTTGTGACTTACGCGAGGCCTGTGGCTGCTCTTTACATCCTGAGTCGGAATGGCAGGGGGTTAACGAGGAATTGCCAGTCACTGCCACAGAGCCCTGTCTTGTCACGGGAGCTCTGTCACTGAGCAGGTCAGCTGCACGCTGACATCCAGGCAGACCTGATGAGCCGTAGGGATGCTTGTTCATTGCAAAGAACAGGCTGTCCTCTTGGTTACCCGTAATCACTCAAGTGTGGTGTCTTCTTCTAGTTGATAGTTTTAGTTAGGTACTGTTGTAAAGGCATTTATTTAGGTTGAGCTAGTACAGTGACCTGAACAAAAAACTGGAGTACTCTAGCCATCCAGTTTATTTAAAAGAGAAGAAACACATCCATGTATCTTCAAATTAGATGAGAGCTGGATTCTTCTTGTGGCATAGCATAAAAAGTGTGCTAATGATCACTGCAATTCTGTGTGTTCCAAATCTCAGACAACCTATGCTGAAATGCTGCGATAGAATCAAGTAATTAGTGTGGTGTGGTACACTATGGTTGTGATACAACCAGTGCTTTTATTTGGAGTGTTAATCTATTATTAATACTTTCTTGTGTGGTGGTTTGGGGTTTTTTTTTGTGTAGTGTTTTGCTTTACTTAGCTCATCTTCTTTGCTTTACGTGTAAGTAGTCTAAGATTAAGTTAAAGCTAAGTGCTTCTAAGAATCCTAAATGTTATTCCTGTGAAGATCAGACTGTTAAGTACTGCAAGCTTACACTTCTGTAGGGACTTACTTCACGATAGCATTTTATTTTTAAAAATTCTAAACATAGTAACAATACAGAGCTATTCTGCGTTAAAATCTTTGGTTTTGATGTTTCATTAAGTTTAAGAATAAAGTTTCTCATGACTGCTTCTCCATGAAGAATGTGTTAACATACAGCTTTTCTGGCACTACTGCCTTTCTTTCTTACTAAGCTAATGCAGGTTTCTTAAATGAAAAATGTTGGATATGGTTAAACAACATTGAACTTGTTCGGACACTTTTGGATATCTGTATTATTCTAGGAGCAAGGATTATGAACTTTGCTCCTTTTTGAAGGAAGTATATATTTTATTTCAGGGCTGATTTGCTCTTAGATACATGATTATAACAGACACTGCAAAAAATAAAGAGCTCTTGTCAGAACTGGCAAAGTTGGAATTAAGTTTCAGTGTGCCTGTTCACACTCTGAATATGGTGTACAACAAGAAGCTTAGTCAGCATGTTTTCTTACAGTAATCTTGGAATTTTGTTCTTTGACCCCTTCCTTAACATTTAATGAGCCTGGTTGGAAAAAAAGTAAGTGAAGTGAAAGTGTCTTGCTGCTATGGAGTTTTATCTAAAAAGCTCCAAGACACTTTTGAGCTCCAGATCATCCCTCTTAGTTCTAGGGACACCTGTCCATAGCAGGCAATGTCCTCACTTAGTAGGACACTTGTTTAAGGCACGTAGGCTTTGTGGACTTCCTGGCACTCAGGTGAGACAGATTACTGAGCTGTGACTTATCCCTCTAGGCACTGAGTGCTTCTCTGCTGTGCTCAACTGCTCCTTGAAGTCAGGGATCCTTCTGGGGTGCCTCTTGGGTTGAGAAATTCAGCTACTGTTCTTTCTCTAAATACTGGAGAGGATCACAATGCCTTCACAGATTCTCAGGGCTTGCTTTTTGAGCCAGAAAGTGACAGTTTTTCCTCTGGCTCTTCTGAGTACGTGTTAGAGTTTGATACAACCTGAGATGGGTACATCCTTTGACTTGATAATGCCATAGCTTTTGCTGTAATTACTTCACAGACCATGTAGCATGGGACATCCCTTGATTATCGAGATTTTTCCTCACGTAAGTTAATTTCTATACCTTCTGATTGTCCCACCTGATTTTGGCAGCATCTCTTTTCTCCTAGTAATAAGGGTATTTTGTTGAGGAAGGCTTTTAGTGATCAGCATTGGGTGCTATGTTTCCTCAGATAAGATGTCTACTTACTGTTCTGTCATAGGCCGTATTTTGGCTTTGGTGGAAAAGGGTACCACTAACCTCTAAAATGACCTTTGTATCCTGCTGTGTCTTAGGATTGACCAGAAATAGTAGGTTCCAGATCAGAGAAGCAAGCCAGAGCATACCTTCTCTATCCAGCCTTTGGTTACAGTGAATTCGGAAAAGGTTGGCCAAAAAGAGTCAAGGCATTTGAAGTTTTTTATGATCTGTCCAGAAGTCTTTTTGCACTTGGTAGGGGCTACCTGTTGAGTTATTGTAGCGAGGTGTTGATAAAGATTTATTTTTTTAAAGTTGCTTTGGGGAGATGAATTCCTTTCTAGTGAACTCGGAGATGACTTTCAGTGATTGTAGGTTGTGTACAGCCACTAGGTAGCATTTAAGTTGCTGATGCTTCTTCCATGGTTGGAAGGCTTTCAAGCATGGCCCTTTCTGAAGCATGTGAAATGACTTAGATGTTTTATGATTTGATGGTCTCCTCAGTTTATTTCCAGATATGGATGCTGTTTGTCTCTGTACCTGGATAGAGGGTGCCTGTATATAGGTGTCAGCCCTTCTAGTGATCTTTATTAGTTATTATTAGGACTGATTCTGAGTTAGTGTTTCAAACAAAATTCATTGTGAGGAACATGGCATTTTCTGAAAAGCTAACCTTTCATATGCTTTGGGTCAGGCTCTCGCCCTTCCCTGCTAGACAATTTGTATCTTTGCAGAGAGATCATGGGGTAGAGCTATTTTTACCAGGTGCTAATCAAAATGGACAGCAATGTATTGGAATGGTGTTGTGGTTCCACCTCTTTAGTGAAGTGTGTTTAGGTCCCTACTCATGTTTTATTTGTTTTGCTTCAAACAAACAAAAAGCTGCTTTCATCCTAAACACTTGGCAAGGGCTCCATTTGGATCATCTGATACTGTGTTGTCATAGAGCTGTTAAAAAATTGCATCTGCTTTTAGTGAAGTTTTTCTGCAATATACTTGCTAGCCTGGGGGACTTGGGAAACTTGTCTTCAGGCAGTTGAACAAGAGCAAACAAACCTCACACATCCAGAGAGTTCAACTCTGTACAGACATTATGGCCTTCTTACGGAATTGCTTCCCACCTGTTTTCTCCTTTTTATGCAATCATTTGGGATTACAGATTGAAAGCAATAAGAAGAACAAGGCACGTGCTTTGACTTTATGTTGGAATAAGATGAGGTATTTGGGCTTCAGTGCTTTACATGTTTATTGTCAAAAGCAAAACAAAATTCGGTCTCATCTGTTTGTGATGCACAATCATCCAAAGTGTGAATGTGCTTTCAAACAGTGCATAGGGAAGTTGCTATGTGTTAAGCAACATTTATTTTGTGCCTTCAGTAGTAGCCATTCCTATGCAAAGGTCGGTCTTCTAAGTCATGTATTTATGTGCAGTTCACTATATGGATAAATGTCCTCCTGAATTTCAGAATTGCTGCTAATTATTGGTATTTTTCTAGGTAACTTGGGAGATCGGGCGTGTCTTAGCTGTACATCCCTGAGGCTGGCAAACAAAATGTGAGTAAATATGAATACTTTTCTGAACTTGAAACTGTACAAAGCTATCAGTGTACTGTCCTAGAATGCAGGTTTAAATCTACACAAAGTGCTAAAATACTAGCTTCAGCTTGTGTTATTGACAGATTAAAGGAAGTCTGTGTATTACTCTCTTCACCTGGTTGGTTGTATGTGTGAGAAAGAAAGTGAGAGCTTTTTTTTGCCCACTTCCTCCTTTTTGTTTCTCTTCCAATGTGAAAGCAGTATAATATTAATCTTTATCTCGAGTGATTCCAGGTGTCATAATGGGATCGGATAAGCTTCTTACATACTTTCTCTGTGGAGTTCCCCAGAGTAAACATTCAGTCACAGCTGGCTGAAAATATTTGTTGACAGACAGGAATGTAGAGCATTTGAGTGATATCTCTGTTAAACTGAAGAAAGGAGTTTATCTTATGTTACAGCCTTGGGTAATGGTGTGTGTCCTCTTCTGAAAATGAATCCAGCTGTTCTGTGCCCTTTTGGAACTTACGGAGTTGATTGTTGGCAGAATCCATTCTCTTGTTCCTGACTTGGCTCACAGGACATACTTATAGATACAAATTTCCTAACGCCTTTCCTTGGAATGTTAAAATATGCGTTCTGTAGGTCATTTTTAGCCTAACTGCTCAGGACACAGGGACTATTCTTCCTTATCCTGAGTTTTCATTTTAACATAAGGATGTGTCTCTAGACACAACCCTCTGATACAAAGCAAAGCAATTCTTTTTTAGACATGTTAGTTCTATATCACTTGCTGTAGGATTAATTATGATAATTTTTTAAAAATGCATAAAGCATTTTCAAATATCTGTTTACTTCTTACTAGGTTATTATTTACGACCTCTCACTTGGGAAGTTGGCAACTTACGGTTTTAAACCTATTAGACTGGAGCACCTCTCCTGTGAAGACAGACTGAGAGAGTTGGGGTTGTTCAGCCTGGAGAAGAGAAGGCTCCAGAGAGGCTTAATAGCACCTTCCTACCTAAGAGGGTTATAAGAGAGCTGGAGAGGGAGTTTTGTCAATGGCATGGAGTGATAGGACAAAGGGGAATGTCTTTAAAATGAAAGAGAAAGGATTAGATTAGGAAGAAGGAAAGAGGAAAGAAGGACATAAGGAAGAAATTCTTTGCTCTGTGGTTGTGAGGCACTGGAACAGGTTGCCCAGAGAATTTGTGGATGCCCCATCCCTGGAAGTGTTCGAGGCCAGGTTGGATGGGGCTCTGAGCAACCTGATTAGTGGAAGGTGTCACTGCCCAGGTTGTTGAAACTGGTTGATCTTTAAGGTCCCTTCCAGTCGAAACCA
Organism: Atrichornis clamosus; assembly: GCA_013400975.1. Classification (NCBI taxonomy): domain Eukaryota; kingdom Metazoa; phylum Chordata; class Aves; order Passeriformes; family Menuridae; genus Atrichornis; species Atrichornis clamosus. The sequence goes on from WBMZ01010489.1 coordinate 5,483, forward strand.
TTCTATGAATCTGTCATGAAATGAGCAGCAGAATATTGGGACAGAAATTCTTATCCTATTGAGAGGGTTTGTGGCAGGGTTTTCTGATTCATTGGTTTGGTTTGGTTTTTTGTCTGTTCTTTTCTTAACCAAAGCTGCTATTAAGGTAATGTTGCTGCTTAAAGTAATCCAAACTAGTGCCTGCACCCCACATGACCCAGATCTGAAAGCAGGGGACTCTAGTGATGCAAGTACTGAGGACAGATTGGGATAGAAGTTGTGTGTCTAACATCTTGCTTCTGAAAGTGTGTTCAGAGAAGCACATTTCTTGCAAAATTTTTATCTGCTGCAGACTCAGAACCAGTTCTGCTGTCAAGAGCTCCCGTACTCTACATGCAAAAGAGTGTCGATGTATGTGGGTGGAACTTGGTCTGTAGGCCTGGAGCTCTGCTTTTGGGAAATGCCTTAGAGTCAGGGTGGATTGATTTATGCAAATAGTTTAATCTGGTCTTGAATATATGCTTTGTTTTCTTAAAGGAACTGTAATTCTTGTTAGTTAATATCTCTGCAAATGTGTCATTTTCTAGCTAATCAAGAGACTGTTTTGTGTAACTATATACGTTTCAGCAGTTGTCTGACCATTGAATGGTCAGATACTAAAACTTCAGTTTAAACTAGATAGTAATTTGTCTTTAAAGAGTAGTAATTTAGTATTTTTTTTGTACAGAGCTCTGTTTGAATAACATTAAATAGACAAAACCTTTAAAGTAATTTAAAACTCATTTGAGCATGTAATAATTAAGTTTAAAAAGTGTTTCTGGCTGAAAATTGAGTGAGGCTAACAGTTATAAGTGTATGATAAACCTTTTTTCTTGAAAACGTTACTCAGACTTGTAGAGCCACTTGCACGTGTTTTCTGTTCTTTGACTGAAGACAAAAACATTCTGATTTTGTTTCGGTAGTACAAGGACTCCATGAAGAAACACCCCAGTCATTTCTCTCCTGTAGATGACTTAATGCTGGCATTTTAGTTTGAGGGACACTCATGGAACTAGTTTCTATAAAATATTTTATCTACTATTTTATTTTTGTGCTCTTTTAAAAAAAAACATGTACAATCCTACTTGCATATAAGAAGTTGTTCTTCTGTGTGTATAAGGACTGCTTGGTGTGTTTGCACAGTGCTTCCTTGAGAACTTCAGTCTACCTTTCATTAAAGAAAATAACAAAATTCTCAACAAGGTAGAAGAGTGTTGCTTCTCTGTGCCCCAGCTCAGTACCATGATGGGAGATTTTGCAAAAGTTTCTGCTGAAGAAGGAGAACTGATGCATGGAGATAATAAGAGAGGGACTCTAATGAAATCGGATTTCTCTGATACTAATTCTCTTCCTCTGACTCAGCACCTATCTCAAGCCTACAACTTCTTCTTTTTCTCAAGTGTTTTGCTCAAAGAGGAGAAGTAATAAAAGGGACTTTATGTTACATATGAATTTGCATATTAATTTTCAAATAGAGCTTTCTAAATGGAAAACACATCTGGTGGCTGCTCTTTATTTAACTGGGACAAAATAAACTGTCTGTTCAAAGTTGTATAATGGAAAATTCCCTGCAGGCTAATTTTTTTTGTCATGAAGTAAAACTAAGTGTTCTTTTCAGGTATGACATTAAGAGTCTAAATTTTTTTTCTTCTTAAATATGGAGTAGATGTTTTTCAAATTATGTGTTTTATAAATACATAGATATATATATATATAGCTATACAAATATATAAATAGCTTCTGATCTCTTGCTAATACTTGAATGCTTTTTTCTTTTGAAGGACTGTACACTTTAGATATTGCACTAGTGTCCCTCCTGTTTACGCATACTCCAAAAAAGATCACTACTGTTGTTGGACTAAAGGATCTGAACAAATACACTTTGCTCTCACGAGCTGTTCTGGCTCACGGACACCACTAGCAACTGTGGGTGTTTTAGGTCCCCAGTACCTTCCAGTTAGGTGGTGGCATTCTTCACGTCCCCTTCAAGACGACTCCATAGTTGAAAAGTCACTGAAGTCCTTAAAGGACAAAAACAAGAAGCTGGAAGAAGGAGGTCCTGTATATAGTCCAACAGAAGTGGAAGTTGTGAAAAAATCTATTGGACAGAGGATTGTGGACGAACTGAAGCACTATTACCACGGGTTTCGATTGCTGTGGATTGACACAAAAATAGCTGCAAGGATGCTCTGGCGAATTCTGCACGGAAACACTTTGTCCCGTCGGGAAAGGAGACAGGTACTGAGTAAATACCAATTTCCTTTGAGTATCCTCAGAGATTGCTCTCTTTTATTTGAACTGAGTTAGTTCTTTCTGTTGCCTTCTGTTCCTAGAATTAAAATTGCCAGGTGTGTTTCCCTACTCCTCACTGTGTGGATCCAAAATTTTTTGGGTATTACTCCAAGACATTTCAGTTGTGTTCCCCGTTATTGAAGATAAATTTGTTATTTTCCCATTGGAACAGCAGAGGATTCTCCTGTTTTGTCACATGAGCAGCAGTTGTGATTTGTTCTCAAGTTCCCATCCTTGTGCTACATCTGTGTGTATGGTCACTTAGTGTGCTCTTTCACTCCAGCTGGAAAAATAGAGGGAAAGCACTTCTAGTAAAGGTTGGATCTATGCCAGTTCTGTGGCTGGTTTGTTGCTGCATGGGGGTTTTTTGAACAAGATAAAAGCTGCAGACTGAAATGCATGATTGATAATGTACTATCTCAGTTATAAATATATCTGAAATAATTTTAGTCCAGGTAAGTTTCTTTTCTTTATGCCATGCAGCTTACATTTAGGGAACTGTAAAAATGCAACTGACAATTCTAAAGAAAAGGGAGATGAAATCTGGAGTGCAAGATGTGAGTGCTTTCAAATTTGGATAACAGATATGTATTTCAATAGTAATTTCAGGTTTTGAATGAAATAGGTATATTCAATTAGAATGAAAAGTTATATGGATATTTTAAAACATTTGATGTGAGCTCATATATGAAAAGACTGCAAAATATTAACCTGGTATAGTTAATTTATTTTTTTTTTTAAAGAATGAATTGATATTCAACTTCACCAGCTCATTAACAAAATATCAAACATGATTTGACAGCTCTCATTTTACTGTTTTTAAGGACAGGATGTCTAAGCAGTTTATACAGATTAAAAATTCAAGTTTGTCTTCCTGTTTTTATAAAAAAAGCATTTCAGGTGTTGCTGAGAAAAAGATGTGCTGGAAGAAATGCTGGAGAGCAGAAGGTGTGTGTGCTCTGGGGCAGGAGTGCGTGGTGCTGCTTGTGGGCACAGTGTGGCTCTGTGCAGTTTGTACACCTGCACACACCATGTGCTGGGTTCACATCTCTGCCCTCAAAACTTCCGGGAAATGATCAAAAATGTGGATATCTGCTCATGGCTTTAATAATTTTCTGATAAAGTTAGGGACATATTTTGTTGTGTAATTAAAACCTATCACATCTTAATGCAGTATGCAAAAGTTCTTCCTATATTCACCAGGTTAGACAAGTAGCAAAAATTGTTACATGCAGTTAACAGTAGTGCAGCAGTAAAACTGTAGTGTAACAGTTTTTATCTGTGGGTACCTGTGGTCTCCTATGACAGCACTGGTTGATGGTCTCGGCATCTTCATGCTCTTTTATCCTTTATTTTGCCATCTTCTTTATGCTGGTGCAAGAGTATGCTTGGCAGCTGATCCAGCTGAGACGCCGCTCAGCAATAAATATAACAGTCTTGCTGACGTGAGGGGGGATTATGTAGTACCAGAAAGAGTAACTGAGGATAGAGGAAGGTGAGGACTGGAGGACTTCTTGAAGTAGCCATTCTGGCTTGTGCTGGCTTATTGAGAGCTTTGGGGAACTTGGAAAGCCGAGTGAGACAAATTAATTCAAGGTTTAAAACAGAATCGGAAATTCTCCAGGGGGAGGATTGGAACCATTGATTTTGCTGCCTCTTTCATATTCACTGAACCATACTTCTGAGAAATTATAAAACAACAGTAATATTCCATGAATAGATGGATTTACTAATTTGACTGCCCTTTGATTTTGTCATCTAGTTATGTTAGAGCTGTCTTTCTCATATTTAAGTAGTGATCTGGCATTTGGCCTTCCTGGATTCGTATTTTTTGTGCAGATGTGCAATTTCAGTATTAATTCTCATTTTAAATACAACATTTATTTGTTTCCACATATAAATTAGTGTTTACATTGATGTAGCCTGTCTCTTATCTAACGATACACGTATGTATGTATCTATATGCATGCAATCCAATGTAGGAAATGCAGAAAAAATAGTTTTAAGAACTACTGTCATGTTAGTTTCTCAGTATAGGTTTTGTGTTTTCTTTATTTGGAGGAAAAGAACACCCTATCTCTGGAATGAAGGCATAGTAGGCTTAGAATCCAGGGTCAGTGAAAAGCAAACCAACCTGCAGCTAAACAAAACTCTTTACATGTGGGGGTTTTTTAACCTTATTTCGACTTTGTTCCAACACAGTTCATTTTTTCATCAGTTCAATCTTAAATTGTAGCATCCTGACTGATTTAAGAAGTCTTAGCATTCTGATGCCAGATTACCTACAACTTTGCAAAAGTTGCTCCTGAACTTCAAAAAACATAAAATTAAAATTGAAGTACGTATTGCTTTAAATGTATTAAGCTACACATGAACTGACAGGCCTAGAGAAATCTTATCTTCCTGCAGACTGACAAATGAGTTACTGCTGCCTGCCCTTTCCTTCCTCATTGGAGGCAATAATGGAAAGATATCCAAGTAATCTAACCACATGAACAAGCAATTGCAGCATGGCTAATGCAAAGGGAGCTATTGCTTATGCAAACTAAAAGTCAATTCCAAAATTTTACTTGTACAGTGGATGGCAGGGATTGGATTCAACTGGGTCACATATCTACACTTAGAAGAGAAGGCAGGAAGAAGTAAAATATGATATTGACCATTAAAAACTACTGGCTCTAGTGCTGGCTCCTGCAGCAGCATGATTCAGTACGTGGAAGTGAGGTGGCAAACACAATGGAGTTTGTGGCAAGTCTGCCAGCTTTACAAACTCTTCCCTGCAGAGGAGGGGAAAGTGGAAGACATGAGCAGCAGATACAGAGTAGTCACAAGGTTTTGGTGCTGTGCTGCCAAATAATGTGTGTGTAATCATACACCATTGTATTAGGTTCCTGCATAAGGCTGTTTTCCTTGAGTTAGTCGAGGGCACAGTTCCGTGATTTATGAAAGCTGATCCAGGACACTGCTGCTGAGAGAAAAAGCCTGTCCTGCTTGGTGCTTACATCAAATTTTCCTGCCCCACCCACTTGGTTTGTACGGATCCTTTTTCCCTTGTCTGTGTATGTATTTATGGGTCAGTTTTAGCTGGATCAGTGGTGTGAGTGCTGGTGCACCTTCTTGACTCTTTATACCTTGTCTCAGGTTAGCATTAGGTTAGTTTAATCCAGTGGTAACACTGCTTCCTTGGATATGGATTTTGTAGAAATACTTGCACGCACTGTCTGAGAATAGACACTGGGTAAAAATAGGAACTCTGTACTCTCCAGAAATTTGAGGTGGGTTTTTTTTAGGGAAAATGTACTTTTCTTCTGAGTTTTAAAATTTTCTTCCAAACTTTCTTACTTTTTTTTAACTCCCTGGTAGTCATTTGCCTTCTATTGTTGGAATGAATGGAAAAATCCTTGAGTCTGTAAACAATGGACCAAAGCATCCCTTCTGGGAAACTGATTTTTTTATATACAAAGAAAAAAGTCAAACTTTGGATCTGTAGAGCGTATGCATTCCACATACAGTAGTAATTAAGATTGTGGCTGGTTTTATGCTAAGAAAATTCTGAATGAAGTTTTACAGGTTTTGTATTCTAGCAAATCAGTCGTAAGGACATGAGATCTGTGCTGGTTGCTGCTGCTGTTCCCCTCAATTGCCGTGAGCTGTGGGGAGGGGCTGGAGGGGGGAGCATGCTTTTACTTTTGTAATAGTGTTTAGGTTGCCAGTTTTTGCCACTCACAGCTGTGCTTATCAAATCCTGATGCGGAATGACAGTGTTGTGGAGTACTGTAGTGTATGTTTGCTTTAGGACCTGATGGTATTCCCAACAACCAGTTATTTCCTTTGTAAAATGAGGTAAAACCAAGCAAGATCTGCACTCTCCAATGTAAACCAAGTTATTAAGCTTTCAGCAATTACTGAAGGATTTTATTATAGACTCTACAGCCTAATATATATATATTTGTGAGTGTACAGAAATCACAAGGACGGTATTTGTTTCATGCAGTTAAGAATCAGTAACCAACACTGCCTGCTTCAGAGGATTACTGCTCTGAGAAAGCAGTGATTTAAAAAAAAAACCTACCAAGCTGGGCTCATTACCCTGGGTTTAAATGTACATTACAATTGTTATAATGCAGAGGGGGAGGGATCTTTCATTTTATTCTTGATTACTTAGTCCGTAGTAGCTCATGCATGCACGAAGTGGTGGAGCACAAATAAAGATGCATAAAAGAAGTTAAGCAGCTTTAATGACAACAAATGACCACCTCCTGTTTTCAGGTGCTTTTAAGAGGTTTAAATGAGATACTTGTTCAATAATCCTATTGAGACACAGTGAGGCTTTTGAAATACTTTCTTTAGTGTTGAAAACTGGTGAAACTCTGGCACTCTGTAGTATATAACAACTTGAAGAAAAAAGACTAAAACCTGAATTTGTCGCATCCTTTTTCTGTATTATTTTAAATTTCCTTCATAGCAAATAGGTATATGTGAGCCTAAGTGATACTTGGATGATCATATCAAGTATTTTTAAAATAAGTATTTAAATTTTATGTCATCAATGCATTTATTTTTCTTCTCTTTCAGTTTCTTCGAATATGTGCTGATCTTTTTCGCCTGGTCCCTTTCTTGGTTTTTCTTGTTGTCCCATTTATGGAATTTTTGCTTCCAGTAGCTCTCAAGTTATTCCCTAATATGCTTCCCTCTACATTTGAGACAAAGTCTAAAAAGGTAAGCAGGTCTGAATTTATAAGGCAGTGATACTTTTTTAAAAAATTAGAAATTTCCTTGGTAAAGAAATTAGAAAAGGTCTAAAAAATTGGGGTTTTTTTTCCAATATTAGGGTAATTCTTTTATCTTCCTTATCTGGTTTTGAAGGTGTTGCTGTTTAACATATAAAAGGAACTAATGTCATCCTGCTTTACCTTTTTATATGGGCAGGTGCAAGGCTACCAGGGCTGTAAGTCTCCCTTGTCTTTTCTGCTACCCTCATCTCAATTTTCAATCACTCTTACAAAGCAGAAATGAAGGCTATGAGACTTCATTTTTCTAGTTTGTATTAAAATAGACATTGTAACATTAGTAGTCTTTATTCTTGATACAAGGTTTTTGTATGTATACTTAATATTTAAAATAACTTCTTAGGCATTTTTTGTTTGAACTTTATTTCTTTTAGTTAGGTATTCTCAGAATTGTTTAGAATGTTGTAAAAACCCACCAAAAAGTCCCACAAGTTTTCACTTTGAGAGCACATAGTGAGCTTTTCAGCTCTTTAGCTTTTGCAGTGTGATTTGGGGATCTTTGGTTAGAGTGAGTGCCCTCTTGGGATGCATGTTTTACATCAGAAGTCCAGAATTACTCCATGTAGCTTGTCTGGGTGATATTTAGAAGGGATATTTAGTGCACATGCTTCTGGAAGGAACTTTTAAAACCAAATATTTTCTTAACAGGAAGAAAGACTGAAAAAAGAATTGAGAGTAAAACTTGAATTGGCTAAGTTCCTTCAAGACACCATTGAGGAGATGGCCTTAAAAAATAAAGCAGCCAAGGGAAATGTTACAAAAGATTTTTCAACGTTCTTTCAAAAGGTAAAAAATTTAAAAAACGTATTTTCTCTTCCTACCAAAAAATGGCTGGGTGGTTTTTTTGGTCTGTGATAATCGCCTTTATTCTATTGGACTTGAAGAAGCAGGATGTAGTAGCTTTTTAGAATAAATTTCTTTTTTGTAAGAAATTTCTTTTTTGCTTCAGTGTGATGAAGTTTTACTGTTATTAACTTTGGTGTTCCAGCTGCTGCTTTTGCTATCTAATTCTAGAAGCAGTATATTTCAGCTCATTTGCTTCTCATTCTTTTGTTAATAAGTTAATTCTGACATGAAACTTTGTGTGCTCAGTGGTTACTCATGTAGTTTTTGACCTCTTTTTAACATTGGGTATGAAAACTGGTAGGAAGGAGTTCTTTCCTAATTAACCTATTAAAACATAATGGGGAAAATTTTTTTTTTTTGTCATTTAATTCTGCTTATAAAAACAGTTTTTAAATGCACAGTTGCTATACTGCTTAAATCCTTTTGGTCACTGACCAGAATGTGGTATAATCTGGAGTTTAACTGGAATGGTGGTTACTGTGTTCGCTGCAAAATTTTTCTATTCGCGATCAGTTGCTGACAGGGAGGCTTAAGTGTCAGAGACGTGCTTCCTACATTGATGGCCTTTGGGTTTGACAGCATTTCCTTTCACCAGACTGTAGGTGAGAGTAAGGTATTCCCCAGAGAGATGATAAATACCTTCTTAAGTCTTCTCAGGATAGTATTTATCTCTGATTCCTCTTAATTGTGGGGCTGTTGAATAAGAGGTGGAGCCAACAATCAGGTGCTTTGTTGAAAGTAAGGCAGTGGTCCCCTCCTTTGGGGAGAGTGTGTATCTGCACAGAAAAAGGCACATAAGCCTGGGCATTTCAGGCCTGAACTTTACAAGTCCTGTCAGCTAGCTTAAGGTTTTCCAGCATGCCAGAGCTAAGAAGAAAATTTTAAAATGTGGAGTCATAAGATGATGTTGATACTGCCACATAGGTTACCTCAGATGATCATAGTGGCAAATGTTGCTTGTCAGTAACTGCTTGCAAGGTCCATGTAGTTTGCAGCTTCTATGCAATCATCTGTTTCTGTTCTTTGAAATCTGCAGAACATTGTAAATGGTGAGTTATAGCAGTTAGAGGCTGAAGCACTGGCTCTGCAGGCTCTGGGGATGTGCCACTGCCATGCTTCATGTTTGGAACATTTCATTTTCTTCTGAAAGAACTGCTACCGAGAATTTACATAGGGCCATTAATTTCCGTGGAAATAAATGACGTTTCACTCCACATTGGCTGGAGGAAGTCCCGAGTTCCTCTGATGACTAAAAAAGAAGTTTCAAACCCTGCATTTCTTATGTGTGGGTGTACTTTTCATATGTGTGGGTGTAGTTTTTACAGCTTTATATTTCTCATTTGTGCCACAGAGACAAACTTCATTCATCTCATTTCACTGTACCAGATAATAAATGTCAGAGCAAGAAGCTTAAATGTTTCCCACCGTTTTGCTATTCTTTTACAGCTGCTTCTGTGGTGAAGTATTTGATGCTGCAAGAACCATTGATTACAGGCTTAACATGTCTGCTGCAGAATTCCAGAATTTCTCTCTGTTGCTTTGTAGCTAGTGATGTACTAGAAGGCTTCAGTTTGCACTTTCAAGAAACATGCTTGGCTCTGTTAAAATTCATCTTTAAACAAGAAAGAAAATACTTCCTGTGTTTTCAAAGTGTCATGGTTGGCTCCTTTAGTGAAGGCACTGGCAAAGTGGAACAACAAGGCCCTTGACCTTTCTTTCTCCAAATTGGTTTCTCTGCTACACAAGTATCCTGGAGGTTAATGGACTCAAGGCCATCTTGTCTTCCAATTTTTACCTTTCCCTGTACTTGGTAGCTGTTCACTAAAATATTTGAGCTTGCAGTAAAACAGGTAGGCGTGATAAATCAGGCTGTATAGGTAATATTAGGTTTTCAAACTGTGCATGATGTTACCTAGTTTGTTTTCTTTACAGGGCTTAAGAAAAAGTAGATGGATTGGGAAAAGGGTTTTTTTGGATACCTACGTACTTCCTGTTTAGACTGAAGGTGTTAAGTGACTGGGGGTACTTAATTGTGAAGTTTGGTAGATTTTTGATGCAGTGATGTCACTAATAAGCTTTAGATGTTATACTTAAAATAGAAAAATCAACATCTCTGCAGATGATAATGCTTTACTGTGACCTGATGAGACTAGGGAATGATTTTTCTCCTACTTCTTAGAACTGTTATTTCTGCTTCCAGTAACTGGCTTTAATGACTGTGAAGTCATTGGCAACACATTACTGAAAAGCTTAACTTCGCATTTGTGCAAGCAGCTACATAGAACCTTCCATCACAAAGGATGCAGAGTCCTTTCCCAAATAGTGGTTTATACTTTGGAATAACTTCAAGTACAAAAGCATTTGCACTGAGGTGCTGCAGAACGTCTAGAAAATGAAAGCAAAACAATATTGTAACAAATGTGGTTGTGGAGAGAATTAGGTAGGTAAGTGTCCTAATCTGTGTTTCATAGGGACACTAGTGTTGCAAAATTTTAGCCATTGGATGTACTTCTTACTTTGTCTTCTCAGGGTGATGCTTTTAATGTGCTTCTATGTTTATGGCACTCAGAACAATGTTTATGTTTATGGTACTAGAACAAATACTTTCCAATGTGACTCCTGTAGCAATTATTTATTAACTCAAATGTACATGTATATTTTTTTGAGGTGTCTCATGGCAGTGCAACTCAACTAGACCTGCTCCTTAGTGTACAGATGCATCTAATTTTTGTTTTGTTAGTTTTGTCTTAAGGATATTATGCAGTGTTGTTGGAAACTGTCAACACCATCAATTATTTTGCCTAAGTAAGTTGTTTGCTTTTTTAAAAACTTCTTTCATTGCTTCCTTGTGTGCTATTTCTTATCCCAGAATTGTTGGAAAGTGCTTGACAAAGGAGGCGAATGTTTTTATTCAAAATAATGCCCAACCATAACATTTGCTTTGAAAAGCTTTCTATGTGTTTGTTTTTTTCTTACAGATCAGGGAAACTGGAGAAAGACCCAGTAATGAGGAGATCTTAAGGTTCTCTAAACTGTTTGAAGATGAATTGACACTGGACAATCTGACCAGGCCTCAGTTGGTGGCACTTTGTAAATTGCTGGAACTTCAGTCAATTGGGACAAATAACTTTCTCCGCTTCCAGCTGACTATGAGGTTGAGAAGCATAAAAGCAGATGACAAGGTGGGTCATTTTGAATAGTCACTGTTTAATAATTTTGACACATAACAGTAATGAGTGTGTGTGGATATGTTTGTTTTTCTAGGCATTTTCCTCTTTTGTCTTAATTGTCTTGGTTTTGAGCTAACTTTGAATGAAAAGGCTTGAAGGGCTAAAAATCAGAAGCATCCTTCTTTGTTAAGAAAAAATTACCTTCTTTCATTTACCATTAATTGTAATGAAAATAATTATATCACCAAAAAAAAGTTTCTATGAAACTGTAATTTGTAAGGGAGCAGATAGAAATACCAGCGTAGAGGTTGACTGGGCATTCTGAAGCTATCTGAACAGCAGAGGCTGTTTTGTGTTATTCCAGCAGCCTCTAGTGGCTGTTGTAACACGTGGGCTTCTGGCTGTGCAGTGCTGGTGCTGCCTCCGTTTCGAGCTCTTACACATTCAAATTTACATTGTGCAGATGATTGCTGAAGAGGGAGTTGATACCCTGACTGTTAAAGAACTGCAGGCAGCTTGTCGTGCCCGAGGGATGAGAGCTCTTGGTGTGACAGAGGAGCGTCTCAAGGAACAGCTTAAACAGGTATGGTTTTGCAGGACTGAATACACAGACCTAATTCCAGTTGTTAGCTCTGTTCTGATTCTGAGAAGTCATTTTGATTCTGTTCTCTTTAAAGGCTTGGTTAAAACAGTCTGTCTTCTTAATAAGCTTCTATCATATGTGCTGTGTAAGTGTGTAGTAGCTGTGGGTTTCTGCATTTTGACTGGGCCATGATGTTCTGATAATGCAAACAGATACTTAGACTTATATTCAAAATACGTTTGCAATTTTGGAAGTTTGTCTTGTTAATTATTTTTATTGCTCTGTAAAGAAATTTCCACCAAGTAGATCAATTCTTTTTCTCTTGGTGTTGCCTGGTTTAGGGAAAGATCTGTTGGAACAAGTTCAGAGGAGGTCACTAAGTTGATCACAGGGCTGGAGCACCTCTGCTGTGAAGATGGGCTGAGAGAATTGGGGTTGTTCAGCCTGGAAAAGGGAAAGCTCCAGGGACACCTTACAGCACCTTCCAGTACCCGGAGGGGGCTTATAGGAAAGCTGGAGAGGGACTTTTCACAAGGACATGTAGTAACAGGGCAAGGGGGAATGGCTTTAAGCTGAAGGAGGGCAGGTTTATGTTGGATATTAGGGAGAAATTCCTTTCTGTGAGGGTGCTGAGACCACCAGCACAGGTTGTCCAGAGATGCTGTGGACTCCCCATCCCTGGAAAAGTTCAAGTCCAGGTTGGATGGGGCTTTTAGTAACAATTTAGTGGAAGGTATCCCTGCCCATGACAAGGATGTTGAAATTAGGTGGATGATCTTTAAGGTCCCTTCCAACCCTAACCATTCTGTGTACTCTAAGATACATATGAAACAAACCACTTTTTCAAATACTCATTCAATATGTCTTGAAATACTTTTTCAAACAAAATACTTCTTCCTATGTTTCAGTGCAATTGCTGTAATTCTTAGCTGGTACCTGTAGTTCCTATGCTAGGATATTGACTGATAAGTAGTGGTAAAAAAAAATAGTATTTACTTTTTTGTGTGTGCTTGATTTTTGTCTGTAAAAAAGAAAAAAAATCCGAAGTTGAAGATTTGTTTTCTGTATTGCATTTATAGTGGTTAGATCTGCACCTGAACCAGGAAATCCCTACTTCATTGCTTATTTTATCCAGAGCCATGTATCTTCCAGATACCCTTTCTCCAGCTGATCAGCTCAAAACAACCCTTCAGACACTACCAGAGAGTGCTGTAAGTATTGATGCACATAGTGGGTGGTAACTAGCTTTCAGTGGCATCACTGAAAATTCATCCCAGTTCTTTTCTTTTCCTTGAAAAACTAAACCATAGATAGGTTTATTGAGTGACCTTCAAATGCAGAAGGTGGGTTTTATGTGGAGGGGTATGAGAATAAAGCAAATACTGGCAATATTGGATTACATGAGAGCAGACAGTAATAGCATAAGAAGATTTAGAATATACCATTCACTTACATAAAAACAATGAATGGTCCTGCCCATATAAAGACATTAGTACATGAAAATACATGATGTTGTTATTTAGAGAGAGAACTTACCAGAGTAGATCGTTGGTAGTCTTGAGAGAAAGAGAATGAAGGACATGTATGATTTTAGGGTGAAAAGTTCACATTTCCACCAGAAACGAAAACTTTCTCCAGAAAACTTTCTTAAGAAAAAGGTGACTCTCTTTCTTAGAAATGCAAAACTAGGGTAACCTTTGGGGGTTTTACCTTTATTCCTTAGCATACCTGTACTCCCTATTGCCATAAGGATATCTCAACTTACGTTATGCAGGCAGACATATATATGTTTCTATATACACACACTTTTATTAGACTACTCATGTTAATTTTAGGCCAAAGAGGCTCAAGTTAAAGTGGCAGAAGTTGAAGGTGAGAAAGTAGATAACAAAGTGCGGCTGGAAGCAACACTTCAGGAAGAGGAAGCCATCAGAAAAGAAAATGAAGAAAAAGAGATGGAAAGATTGTCTGAAGCTGCAGAGAAAGCCAAAGAAACCCTTGAAGTTGCAGCCATGGTAAGCTTTGCTCACAACTATTGAGCAGTAAATGTCACATGAGTTAAAAACTAGCATGTTATGAGTTACTGTCTCTGCTCTGGATATTGTCTGCCAGAAAGTGGACTTTAAATCCACATATGGAAGATGTGAGAGAATATTAAAACTGCAACACAAAAGGGTTTACTATGAAATGTTGTCTCAGTCTTATCTTTGATTTTTCTTTCTTATTAATTAGAGTAGTAAGAGAAAACTTCTTTTTCTCTAGCAAAAGGTGGTGGTTTTGTTGTTTTTGGTTTTTTAAGTTTTCTGCACCCCATAATTTACATGTTTTTATCTTTGGCTCTTTCTATTTGTTATTAACCTGATAATGTTATTGTATAATATTTGACTATAAAAGCTGCTGGCCTGCTTTATTAGTGAATTAAGCCTCAAGAGCTCACAGATGTAGTTCATTAAGAGCAAGTGTTAATGTGAAATCATTCAATATCTTGCAGTTTTTTAACCTCTTCTCATAAAAACGTGTGTGTCTACTTCGGCAACTATTTCTATTTTGACAAGTCATTCTTTACTGATGCAAATACAGATAATGTTGGGGTTTTTTTTAATTGAAACTTAATGAGGTGTTTTAAATTTAGAAAGCGGTGGAACCAGCAGCAGCTCTTGAAGCAACTGCTCTGCAAGCCAAGAAAAGCCAGGTGGATGCTGAACCAGAACTGGCACAGGCAGGTGCAGCAGTGCACGCGGAGGCACTGATTGATACAGCACCTGTACTGGAAGGCATTAAGGTAATCTGGATAACTACACATTCTCATACTTTTGAATGTAAAGATTCAGAGCATCCGTGTGAGAACCACGATAAGTTGCTTGTCTGTCCTTCACTTTTAACCCTCTCACTGCATTGTGTCAGTTAAAAAGAGCTACCTAGGGGATTGAAAATGCACCACTGCAGAAACCAAAGTCAGCACAAAACATCTCAGAGCATGTCCTTTCTCTGTCTGTATTATTGAAGTGAATATACCTATTTTGGGGGCATTTGCACTGTCTGTAGATGGAATGAACCTATGCATATTTTATTCTCAGCTTTTCAAGAGACAGATTTACTTCACAAACTATGGATGTTCATCCTCATTCTCACAAAGGTTATTGAAGATAACTTTTCTGCAGCTCTACTTTCCTAACTTTACAATTTTTTTTGTGTAATGTAACTTTTCCTGTACGTAGTGAATTGTGTCTAAGTCATTTGAATTGCTTAACCCAGGAAAGAATGAAGCAAAAAAATTCTTAAATGAGATGATTAGGTATGGAATTTTGAGTAGCTAAAACTCACATAATGAATTACATTAGCTGAACTCATTACTGGTGCA
The DNA here is from genome assembly GCA_013400975.1 of Atrichornis clamosus. Lineage (NCBI taxonomy): Eukaryota > Metazoa > Chordata > Aves > Passeriformes > Menuridae > Atrichornis > Atrichornis clamosus. The sequence continues at coordinate 20,543 of WBMZ01010489.1, forward strand.
CTTCAAAAAATTATGGACCATAGCAAACTAATTGCCTTAGCTTTTAAAATCTTTGCATTAATCTCAAAATGTCTCTGTGATAGTATTGACTCCAAACATGGAAAAAGGAACCTTGAGTCTCTCTTTTCTGTTAAAAGACTGAAAATCTTGGAGGAATATCACAGGTGTGCCTTTCACTAATTCCTGTATATTTTCTGTTGCAGGGTGAGGAAATCACCAAGGAGGAGATTGATGTGCTGAGTGATGCTTGCACCAAGCTGCAGGAACAGAAAAAATCACTAACAAAGGAGAAGGAGGAGCTTGAAGAATTGAAGGATGATATCCAGGAGTACAGTGAGGTGAAGAATGGGGCATGGAAGTTCTTTTTCTGTTCATATTTAGTTTTAACAGAAATGGTCCACAAATTTAAACGTTATCTTGCTTGGTTGTGTGTTAGCCTGAAGTTGGTAGATGAGTGAATGAACTTTGTATGTGACAACGCAGATCCTCATTTGAACAACATGTTCAAAGCCTGGTTATTACCACTGGAGTAGTTCCCACCAGATGAGAATCCTGTTCCTGCTCTTATTCCCAGGGTGACTAGGATAATAGGAGCTGACTGCTGCATGCTGCAGTACTTCCTTAGCAAATGTAGATGTCAGTATTACAGAAAATTCCAAGTTAAGTAAAATGAATCTCATCCAGTCTTATGAAAGATGTGGAAAATAACATGTAAGGAGTGCATGAAAAAGGCTGCTGTATTAGAATTTATTCTAATTCCATCTGGCTTTATATGTCTCTAGATTTGCATTTCATCTACAAATGGCTCCTGTCTTGAAATGATGGTTGAAGTCAATAGTGTCTGTTGTTGCAAATTCACACCAACAGAAGCTTTTCTCCCTTGACCGTTTCTTTTAGGATTTGCAAGAGATAAAGGAGCTTTCTAAAACTGGCCAGGAAGAGGCAGTGGAAGAGTCAAAGGCAAGCAAGAGATTGACCAAGAGAGTGAACCGAATGATCGGTCAGATAGACAAAATTATTGTTGAATTAGAGACAAGTCAAAAGACAGTGGATGCAAAGGTGGATGGTGATGACACTCCTGCTGGGTAAGTGACTTGGGAGCACTGGATGTGTCTCTGGCTGTTTGTCTTCACTCTTGCTTTTGTCTGATACGTGGTTAGAAAAGTGTTGGTAAATAACTTGTTGTTCAGAATGTTGAGATAGTTTATTTTAAAAATAAAATTAGCAAAATTGTGCTGTGTATTTTCTCTCTGCTAAGGTTAAATATGGTTAGATTGAGGAAGGAAAAAAGGATGCATAATTCCCCAGATGCTAGTCCTGAGGGCATTCTGAAAGTCAAAGTGTTGATCAGGATCTTAACATCTTATCCATGCCTCTGGCACTAATGGTGTTACAGGTGAAATCACAACTTTAGTCATTCTTCTCACACAGTAAGTTTGCTCTGTGCCATTGTTTGAAAAGGTGCACAACAGTGTGTGAGCATGTCCATGTTTATTGTTATTTAGTAGTAAAGATGTTAGTAAGTAAAAAAATTGCAAGAGTCTGTAGTGTCTCTGGAGACAAGTGGGGAAATGGGTCTAATGGAAGTGAGGAGATATTTTACACAGTCCCTTTCCAAAAATTTACTTCATTTCATTTTTTTAACTGACAGAATTTCAAAGAAAGATATTTCCTGATAGTTTCATTACAAAATTCATTTATCAACACTTATCCAGATCTTAATGTTATTGGAGAGTCTTTCAGGCAATCCTGTGTTAAACGGTCATATGCTGCTTCTTACAGACACTGAAATACCTGAAAACTGTGACGTATAGTTTATACCTGCACCTTTTTGTGTGGTTCATTTAGAGAATATCCCAGCTTCCAAAGAACATAACTAAATAGGCATAAGGATTCTGCTTTTGTTGCTTCTGAACTCTGTTTTCCAGTCCCCAGGGCAAACGGTCATTTGTTTCAGATTTTGTGTAATAGCATTAAGGCAGCCATATGAATGGTGCTGCAGAGGAGTTGTTGATCAAAACCATCTGAATCTGTAAACTTAACAATACAATGCAGCATCTGCTTGTACTGAATGTAATTATACTTTGTAATGAATGGTGTTCTGGATAATTTTGTAGGTGACTGTGGATGATTGAAAATTAATAGTTTAAATATTGCTTAGTTGTCAAAGGCTTTTCTTTTAACCTTCAAGTTGGTGCAGTCATTATCAAGCCATGTCCAGGACATTTAGTGGCAGCTTGAGAAATGCTCCTTGCATAAAAGTCTGTCTGTGCCCAGAGGAGCTGGGACTACACTGATAAAGTCCTTCTGTTAAGTATTTATTGAGTTCACTGTCTCCTGCATTTCAGCTGGATCTGTGCTGAGAGATGGTTCTTCAAACAAGCAAAATACATAGGCAAGCAAGGGCTTTAGGTTGCAGCAGATGGACAGCTTGAACTTCATGAGATCAAGGAGCAGACAGGGCAAACAGCTGAAAGTCCTTTCTTCTACAAAGTCTGATCCTTGATAGGAGCAAATGAAGCCTATTGTAACAAAACAGCTAAATTGCTCGAGTGGTTAATTCTCAGGTTGTGTTTTCTTGTGATTCATTGATTTTCTGTCAGCCAGCCTCTAAATGTAAAAGGATGACAGAAGCATAGCACTACAAATTTCGTAAATGGAGGGTGAGAGGACAAAGAGCGTTAGATACACAGTCTGGGAAGCACAGCAAACTTTATTTCAAATGCTACTGGATACTTGTATTTGTGCAGTAAAACACGTGGAAACTAAAAGCTTGAGATTTGATGGTAAGATAAAAATCTGCTTGCTGATCAGTAACTCCTTTTTGCTTTTTTGCATTATGTTCAGGATTATAAATAATTAATAAATAATAATAATGAAATCCTGCAGTGTAGTGACTTTCAGTATTGCCTTTTGTCAACTTTACTGCTTTGGAGTAACTGCTTACTGTGTAGGGTTTGTGCTTTCTCTTCAGGGGGAATCTCATCAGCATTGCTGAGCTAATTAATGCAATGAAACAAATTCAGAAGATTCCAGAGGAGAAGCTAACGAGGATTGCAGAGGCACTAGATGAAAACAAGGATGGCAAAGTTGATATAGATAATGTAGTTAAGGTAAGTCTGTGGACTGCTTAAAGAAAATGAGGCTAACCATCCTTCAAACACTGGACCTGTTTTGGCTTAAATTCTTTTGCAAGACTCTTTGCTTGATGCCAGTGAGGTTTTTAGTATGTAGTGTAAATAGATCTTACAGTACATATTGGCATCTTGAGAATCTAGATGGCTACTTTTTTGGGGTGGGCGGATATAAATCCGTGTCTGTTACCCACATTACCTTTAAAGCTGTAGGTTTTCCTGTATATCTGTGTCAAGTTCTGTAAAATATGGTAATTTTGTTGCTACTTACAAATGGGAGGGAGTAGAACTACTTTAGGAATACCACTGTTAGCCACAGTCTTGACATACCATCCATAGACATATTTTATATCAATGCAAAATAGTAGCTTCTCTTGCCTACTTGTATACTTTAGATGTTTCATTGAGACCTGTATTTCCTTGCTTGAAGGGCAACAGACCATCAGTTGTGCTTTAAGTCCACTGTAAATGACCTGTATTTGTTGCCTGATTTGTCCTGTTTTCTCATTTTACAGAACATTCTCAGGTTTTCTTTGCATTTCATTTTCTTGTTTCTTTTTCACTTGGTGAATTTAGATATGTCTTGAAATTTATGTCCTTGCAAGTCATTCTCCTTCTCAATACAGAAATAGCACTTAAACTATGGCCAGTTAGAAAATATAGTATCAGCCTTTTGAAACACATTTTTCCTCTCTACTGCCCCGGTGGTGATTATCCTCCCTGTTGCTTTAAACAGCCGTTGTACATTTAGCAACACAGATAAAATGTACTCCTGAATTCTGCATATATTGCAGAATAATTCTAAGAACTTGAGGACATATGCCAAGAATATATTTGTACAAAAAGCTTTTTAAAGGAATTTGGAATCATTTACTAGATTATTTTTTTCATTTGCTTTCTGAAGGGCCTGCCCCCCTCTACTTCTAAGTTTTTCTAAATTTGTGTCTATTTAGTACAGTAGGTATTTTAAAATAAAATTAAAATAAAGCCTGTAGATTTTTGTCTTAAATACTGTTTCAGCGGGTACTGAATCTCAGCTTTCCATGAAAAAGATAAAGACCCATAAAGTAAATGGGTCTGTTTTACTAATGCTTTAAAATGTCGTTGTGTGCTGCACACACAAAGGTCAAAAGTTCTAAGTCATCTGATTTATATTTTAGCTTTTTTTTTAATACTCTGGATATGTTTGAGGTACTGGTTGTGGTTTGAATTTGTCTTCCATGGAGGAAGAAAATTGCTGTTTCTCTTGAACATGGGAACTGAATACTTCAGTTGTTTTAACAAAATTTATTATATGAAAATGCCTCAATCATGTAAAAACTAAATGCATCTCAATTTCATTTTATGTTCATGTAGGTAGTAGAATTGATTGACAAAGAAGATATTGATATTGGCACCAGTCAGGTTGCTGAAATTATGTCACTGCTTCAAAAAGAAGAAAAACTGGAAGAAAAAGAGAAAGCAAAGGAAAAGCATGATAAAGAAGCTGCCGAAGCAAAGAATTAAGCTTCAGAATCTGAAGCTAATTGCAGTTGTAACCAAAATCTTGTATATCTTTCTGTGTCTAATGGCTACATATTACTTGAGCTTTGTGATTATGGGAAGTGTTTTGAGCTGATTCTGGTAATAAATCGTAGGTAGGTTTTCTGACATATGGAATGAAATTTCTGTTCGTCAAAGAAGTGATTTAGTGTCATTCCATACTGATGAAAACAAAATATGCTTCTTTAGCAGTGCTCCTGCCCACAGAAACATGTATTTGCACTTATTGTTGTGGTACAGTGATCCATTAAACTTGGAAGTTTGCTGTATAGATTAAGTGTATCTATCATGGAAAAATGTTTCGCATTTATTTTCTTTCATCGTTACATGGGGCCCAACCTTACTCTTCTTCTGCCTTTAAGCTTTTTCAGAATTTAATACAAACTTTCCGTTCCATCACAATATTACACATTTTCTAACCTGCTAGTGAAGGTTCTGTGGCTTTAGTAGTAGCTCTATAAATTTAGAGTTTTTTAAGCTAAATATCACTAAGCTGCTGCCTCACTGACAGAGAATGTGGCATTCTGATCACTTTTATGAATTCATGGTTGGTTTTTTTTTTCTGTTGAAGGGAAAAATCAGATTTATTTTTCCCTAGAATGGAAACTTGGCATGAAGTTTGCTACTTATGGGTGCCTTAAATTTCATAGGACTAGGGAGTAGAGTATGTTAGTTCTACTCAAAACTCCATGAATTATTAAAGCATTGGAATCACAGGAGCCTTCAAAATAGTTTTAGAACACAATCTGTCATATGGTAAAGTGTGTTTGTCTAAACAGCAGAATTAAAATAATCAAAAGGGGAAAATGTCAGTTGTGATCTTTTTGCATATATTTTTTTTAAATGTGGATATCTTGGTGTGCTTGTTTTTCATCTGATAATTATTTACACCATAATTAGTTCTCTTACCTCTCAATTTTCATCTCAGGTATAAAGTCATTAACCAGGTATAGTCAGAGTACATAAATGCATTCATCTCATGGCTTTGCTTACTGTGCAGTCAACAAGTCATTTCTGGTAGTGCCAGTGCTTTGATTACATTATTGGTTTTCTAATTGCTTATAGTTGGTCTATAACTGTGGGACTAAATACTGGCAGTAGCTCAAGGTTTGCTTGTTAACATTGCTTCTTAGGAGTTATTTTTAAAGTTTTAAAACTAAAATACTAACTCCGGGATGTTCCATAATTCATGGTGGCCTAAATTTTACACTTTTCTTAAAATCTATTATGAAATACATATAGTGTGGCTTGAACCAGCAGGGTTGTGGTTTGGGTTTTTTATTCTGTTTATTTTGCAGCCAGTATTATAAAATGTATGGACATTCTTGATGTTGTGTACACTGTAGAGAGCACATCGTACAATGGCACTGTACATGGTGATACTGAGGTGGGCAGTTAGTACTTAATGCTTTTAGTCATAGTTGCATATTTTTGTAGAAAATGTCAACTCCTAAGCATATTTCAGCATAATTCCATGTGCAGTATTTATCTAGATTGGCTAAATTATTTGTACAAACTTATTTGAAGTTAGTGGAACAAAAGAAGTTTTGACAGTGTCATGGCTTGCGTGATGGACCATTGTATTTAGTTGTTTCCAAAGCAATATGTACAGTGAGATGTACAGTTCCAGAAGAAGTCGGTGTGTAGTTCAGCTATTGAGTTCATATTCTGTACAGTTTGCAAAGAAAGCTGCTTACAGCAGGATCCTCCTGAGAATTACTGTAATTGTATCTGACGTGTAAAATTGCTGTGATGAAGCTGAAATTCCAAATCAGTACAATCTTTATGGTTCATATATCCCTAAACAAGGGGGCTGTTCTCTTCCTCATGAATTGAGATTAACTTGGAGATTTCAGCATGGAAGTCACTTTGTAGATTTTTGAAGATCCGACTTCACTAGGTGCTTTTCTTTTTAGGCCAACAGTTATGTTAGATGAAAATGCAAGAGTAAAACTAATGTCATAAAAATACAATCTAGAAACTAATTTTACATTTTATGAATTCCAGTTAGAATTAATGGGCTTTGAAGTATGCTAAATTTTTACAGTGACATATTTTCAATTTAAAAACAATGTCTAACAATATTACTTGACATTCCTGAAAGATGGTAAAGATGCTCTAAAATTGCCTTCTACCTTTCATGGAATATCAAAAACCTAAGAATTGTATGCACTTGAATGCATGCAGATTTAAACCAGGGAAGTAGCAGAAAAAGCTGTTTTCAAAGATTTAGCGATTAAAGTTTTACAGAGCTTTAACTGTCCTTTAAGTAAATTGGCTGATTGTAATATTTGGGATTTTAAGACACTTTGCTGCTGTTGTGTGTTTACTGTTCACTTAAATTTTCTGAGGATTAAATAAGAAGGGAGCCAAACATAGCTGATTTTTTTTAAATGAAGAATGTTCTGATTAAAATAATTGTGATACATTTGGATTTGTTTAAAATTTGGCATATTGTGAAATCTTTACAGATTATATAAAATTCATTTAAATGCCAATCACAAATGCCAGCTTTCTGCTCTTACCTAAAGTGTTCACAGGATGTGCACATCAGCCATAAAAAGGACTTTCACAGGGAATACCTTCCTTCTGCTGTTGAAAGTAGCATGACAGCTGGACTTGAACAACACATGTTCTGCAAGCTTTAAAAGATGAGGAAGCTCTTGGTGATCCCAGCTTTTACCCAACTTTGAACCTTCCTGAGCAGCTCTGTCCTGGTGATACAGGCAACTGCAGCAGATTGGAGTAGTTCCAGATAACGTGCTTGGTTGTCTTTTGTGTTGACCAAAAACCCAGAAGCTGCAGTACTTTCAGAGAAAGGTTGACTTCCAAGTGTACAGCAACTGGTCAGAACTTATTCCTGAATGAATATTTAATCAGGAGATGTAAATATTTCTTTAAATAATTAAAGGATACATGAGATTTTGATGACTTTGTGAATTACACAGGCAAAGTCTCTGAGCTCAGACTTAGGTAATTGGTAAGACCATTGCTGGGGTTGTTGCAGATTCAAATAAGACAGATTTTGACTATAAACTATTCAGGGGAAAAAATGTAAAACACTCAAAAAGCTTTTTTAAAAATCCATTTAGCAACAGGGAAGAGAAGTAGAGTAGGATGTAATTTCATTTCCCCCTTCAAAACAAGAGGGTGATAGGACCTATTTGAAAAACTTGTTTCCGTTTCATCTTTGCTCAGAAGATGGTTTTTAAAGAGATTTTCATCATTGACTGCATGCTGTGAGAGTAAATCTGCCTGCAGGTTAAGTACCAGAAGGCTGATTCAGTAGGAGTTTGTCCATAGGACTCATGCAGGTAGAGAATAATCTCTTGCCAGGGTAGTATCTTACACTTACATAGGCTTTGCCTGGGGGAAAAAGTTACATCTTTTATACAACTCCAGAATACTTGTAACTTTATATCTGCATACCTCGCTAATCATTTAAACTTTAGCTACTTCAGCATGTATTAAAAGATTTTTTAAATGTTAATATCAAATAATTGGGTATACTTGACTAAAAGAATAATCCCATGTTCTGTTTTTTGTATGTATTCCAAGTTTTGCTTTTCAGTTGATGAATTTCAGCCTGTGTTCTAAATTTAAGTTGAAAATCATTTGTCTGTTCTCTGAGCATACTGGTCCTGTGTTTGCCATAAGCAGTATAAAATTTTTACCTTAATTGGAGCTTGTGTCCTTTGTTTAGTTACAATAAAAGTATCATTTTGAAACCTAATCTCTCCATTATTTTTCCATTGCTTTTGATTACTTAATGTTAATTTTTGGCTGTACAGATGAGCTGCCAGGCCCAGAGCTGAATCCTTATGAGCTGTGTCCATGGCAATAGTTCGGCTGCTTTAAAACAGGATTTGGGAACATGCAAATGTTGAATCTGCTCTGTCGTGTTTCAACCAGTGGCTAAAGACAACCTCCTGCCTTGACATGTTTTTAAAATAATAATAAATAAGCGAAGTTGGATTGCAGATTTTTCCTTCTGCTTAAAGCCAAATATGAAATAAAAAGCTTTAAAAGTGGCAGAACATGCTCCTTTTAGGCTTTTGCTTTAAGAATTTCCTTTAGTGACAGATGTACTTAGTGTGAATAGGAGTGTTGTGCAGCAGTGTGGTCAAACTGACTCGTTTGGGGTTTGGAGTGTGTGAATTAAATGTGGACGTTTGCAAGTGCCCCGATCACATTTACCTGAACACCCAAGAACGAGTGAATTCTAGATCCACTGTTGTCTTTGCTGAAATACACACAGAAATTATACACTTAATGAATCTTTGTTACAAATACTAATTACATGTAATTATTACAGTCAAAAGGAAAAATGGGGACTTTTTTGGACTCTTGCCTTGTTGTAGGAGGGTACCCATGACCACACAGGATGCCTGGCCCATCTGGTTGGTGTGTGGACACAAACCAAATTCACATCTCGGAGAAGCTAAGGCTGGAAGGGGTTGGTAGTCCAACTGCCTGGTCAGAGCCAGTTTCCAAGGGCCACTTCCCATTGGGTTTTGAGTACCTTCAAGGATGGAGACTCCAACACCCATCTGCATCCTCTCCGGATGGACCTCTTCACCACCTCTGTCTGCTTTTGATCAGTCTGAGGAATAAGGTTTTTTCTTTTGCTTCCTGTGTGACAGATGAGGATAATCTTCTATGACTCCAGAGGGTTGACCTTGGTTGGACACCAGGTGCCCACTGAGCCACTCTCTCACTCCCCCGCTGAAGAGGGGAGGGAAAATAAGATGGAAAACAGTTCATAGGTTGAGTTCATAGGCTGTTTACTAAAGCAGAAGTGAAAGTTTTCATGTGCACAAGCAAAGAGGAAAAAAAATTGTTTACCTCCCATCCTCAAGCGATGTTCAGCCACTTCTCAGGAAGCAGGGCTTCAGCACACATGGAGGTTGCTCCAGGAGGCAAACATTGTAAATGATGAAAGCCCTTCCTTCCTTCTCCCTCCCTTGGCTTTATATCTGAGCTGACGTCATATGGTATGGAATATCCCTTTGGTTAATTTGGGTCAGGTGCCCTGGTTGTGCCCCTCGCAGGACCTTGCCGACTCGCAGCCCTTTGATGGGCAGGAAATGTCAGAGAAACAGCGCTGATGCTGTGCCAGCGCTGCTCAGCAGTAGCCAAAACACCGCTGAGTTACCAACACCCTTCCGGCTGCCAATGCAAAGCACAGCACTGTGAGGGGCTGCTGTGGGAAAATGAGCTTCAGCTCAGCCAGAACCAATACCACTGCGGATGTGGATTTGTGCATTGTCTGCAAATACACACAGAGGGAATGGCAACTGCCTGCACTAATGGTAGATAATGGAGATATTGCTATGACTGCACTGGATGGAGTCTTCTTTTCCATCAGGCTGGTATTGCAGGCAGGTGGAAAACTGGTTCGGAAAGCCCTTGACTTCATGGCATCGTGGTCTGAAAAGGATTAATGTAGAAGTTTTATTGCAAACTATTTTGGTGAGATGTCATTTAAAGGGCGAACACATCTGCATAGTGGTTGGGAGAGATGGATAGCCTTGTGGTTGTTTCATCGACCTGAGGCTTGAGAAATCTGTGTTCAGTTAATGCCTACTCTATCAATAATACATCACTTGGCTCTTGTGCCACTGTAACATAAAACCTCCTTGACAGTGACTGGGCAGACAACGAGTTCTCCAGAGCAGAATCTCTCTGTGCGAGGGCCTAGTACAGCATTTTGTAGCAATAAGGCTTTTACATACTGAATGCAGGCGGTGACAGATCACACCAAGCAGTTTCTCTGGCTAAGGATCCTCACTTTTCTCACTGCTTATCTATTGAGTTTCTGGTATTTTCTTGAATTATTTCTCAAAGCTGATATGAGTAGGAGGATGTTTGTAGCGTGTTTCTAATTCCCCATAGCCTGTGTTCACTTCCACTTTTGTGTATTATTGGATATAAATCTTTCTCAGTAGTTAAATATCCTTCACAGGTCAAAATTCTTTGGGGGCTCCTTAGCATGTACAGTTTTACCCTTGCCAAACCTTCTGTGGTTTGCAAACATCAGTTTCTCTCATGTAACTGGCGTAAAGGATTTCTGCTATGCTAGAGATGGATCTAACGCAGATTTGCTGCTTTCTGTCTAGTATTTCTCTCTATGTATATTGGCAGAGCAGCCCCTTCATGAATGACCTGATTTATGTCTCAGGGAATGCTGCAGCCAGCAATTTGAGATGTCAGGTCTCCTGTGCATGTTGCAGATTCTCCTTCCTTTCTTTTGTCTTAACTCCAGGCCAAGAGCCATCCAAGTTTTTGCCTAGTATTTTCTAACTGCATTTCAGGTCCTTGATTAAGCAAGATCTTCAGACTTTGTCCTAAGGAGAGCTTCTACAAGGAGCTGAAAGGCAACTGGGAGGTGAGCAACAACAACAAACAAAAAAAAACCCCAAAAAACCCACAAAACCAAAAAAACCCAAATACACAAACAAGCAAACAATGGTCTTAATAGTCTTATTAAATTAAGATAGGAATTAACAACCTGTTATACAGAAAACCTGGGGATGTCAGCCTACTCCAGATTAGTAATTTTAAAAGGATTTTTTTCCACAGATCTAATCCCAAAGTAGTGAGCAAATCAGCAGTTTTTCTTCTTCATCCTTCCCATCCCCCAACCTCTCCCTTGTCTCTATACCTTAATATGCAGTACCAAGTGGGAAAGATATATGGAGTCCTTGTTTCACTTCAGTTCCTCAGGACCTTGCTTTGCACTGGTGGAAGTGGAGTTGAAATATAGCGACCATTAATCTTTCCAGGGAACGTCTCCCCGCTGGATGGTGTTCAGTGCTTGGACTATGCAAACTCCAGTCATCAGCAGCCTTCATCAAGCTGCACTCTCACCTTCCTCAGTCACAACTACACCAGCTCTTCTGTGGGCACTGTGCAGTCTCTTCTCGTAAGAGCAGGATGTTTTTAACCTTCCCTTCGAATTCTGTGTGCTCTTATCACAGAGAACTGTGTATAAGCCACAACTTTTCAGTGGAAAATATGCTCCTAGGATGAGTCTTCAAGAGTGACATTGACAGGAAGGCATGCACATCTCTATTTTTAGACCTACCTTCTGCAACCAGAGTTATCCATCAAATTCTGTGATTAAACTGGGACTGCAGTGCCTTAATGACTCAGTATGATTTAATTTGAGGTTTACCTAAGCCACTAGGGATCTTTTTCCCCAGAAAATCCTTTGTACTCTGAAAATGAAAAACCTTTTGGGTATCTAGGTTTTGGACTTTCAAATTCAAGGACTGAACAATGTCAATTCAAATTGATTTATTTTCAAATAAATGTCAGGGGAGGAAGAACTAATAGAAAACCCTTATCTATACCTCCTTTGTACCTTTTGGAACCTTCTTTGTAGCTTTGTGCTCAAGAGAAATCTGACATGGAAAATATCTCACCTAGCCAGGCTCGTGGAAGACCTGTAACAGTGAATGGAAACAGGCAGGGAGAGCTGATGGTTGCATTTTGGTTGTGCATTCTTCCCTGTAATTTCCCCTTGAGTGAGTAGGAGACTGTAATATTTCCTTGTTTTAATTTTGTAAATATAAGCATACCCTCAGTCAAGTGAAATATTGTAGAAATATAGGGAAATATAGATAAATAGGGAAATATAGAGAAACAGAGAAATATAGACGTAATACTACGTGTACCACCAAGCCTGACACTCTTCCTGAAGCTGTTGCTGAAACCCTGAGCACTTGAGAAAGCAGGGGAGAGGCTTTAAAACTTCTTTTCGACTTTCAATAAGCGGCGCCACGGTGGCGGGAGAAGCAGACACGTCCCCTGCGTGTTGCAGGAGAGCAGGAGCAGAATAAATTTGGGTGTCGGAGCACCGGGACCACCTCGGGACCCCCGAGCCCGCCGGGGCCGCGCGGCGCCGCTGCCGCGCTTGGCCGCTGGGTGGCGCCCGCCGCCCGCACGGGGAGCG